>JAWNOR010000313.1:1930000-1935000 GCA_035045885.1 Drosophila borealis
TGGCAAGTAAATGCGGAAAAGCGGCCATCTGGTCCCTCAACTCATCGCTCCAGGAAGTCAGAGCATCACACGAAGGATTCGTCAGAGCGAAAATTAATGGAATCACCGTTTACAGTTGCTACGCACCCCCAAGCTGGGAACTGTGGCGGTTCCAAAACATGCTGGAGGAAATATCAGAAGACGCTCGCAACAGAGCTCCCCTCGTCATAGCAGGAGACTTTAACGCCTGGGCCATGGAATGGGGAAGCAAGGAAACCAACGCGAGAGGGACCACCCTGCTAGAAGAGTTCGCGGCGATCGACCTGGGCCTTGCAAACGACGGGCAGGAGCTCACGTACTGCAAGGCCGGTAGAGGCTCTATTATAGACCTCACCCTGCTCAGCAGCTCACTCTATAGGCTAACCACATGGAAAGTCAGCAATGAATTCACATTCAGCGACCACCAAGCAGTACATTTCGAGATCCACGGGAGAGGACGGAGAAAACAGCACCCCAAAACAACAGGCCCCAAATGGAAGGACAACTGCCTAGACAAGGAAACATACACGGACTCCCTACGCCATGCTCGATGGACTGGGGCCTAACGGTGTATTTCCCAAGAGATGGAAGCGACAGAAATTAATCCTCCTACCGAAAGGGGATAAGCCAATAGAGGAACCCTCGGGATACAGGCCAATCTGCCTACTGGACACGGCGGGAAAGGTTCTGGAGAGGATCGTGTACAACCGACTAGTAAGGGTGGTTGATGAGAAAGAGGCCCTGTCCAAACAGCAATACGGATTTCGTAAGGCTAGATCTACGGTAGACGCAATTAAGGCGGTGGTAGATATTGCTACTAAAGCAATAGAGGGTACCCGATGGAGGTGGGGAGAGAAGCAGTACTGCGCGGTGGTAACGTTGGACATCCGCAATGCCTTTAACTCAGCAAGCTGGTCTCGAATACTGGAAGCCTTAGACCGAATAGGGATACCGTCCTCCCTGTTCCGTATAATATCCAACTACCTGTCCGATCGACTATTAACTTATGATACGGAAGACGGTACTAGGAGTTATATGGTCACAGCAGGGGTCCCACAGGGGTCGGTCTTGGGACCACTCCTGTGGAACATAATGTACGACGAGGTGCTCAGAGTACAATTTCCCCAGGGATGCAGAATCATAGGATTCGCAGATGATCTGGCCCTAGTAGTGGTGGGCAAAGAAATAAAAGAAGTAGAAGCGGCAGCGAATGCAGCCATAAGGATCGTGGCCAGCTGGATGCGTGGCGCTAGCCTGGAGCTGGCAGGCCATAAAACAGAGGCTGTGCTTATCACAAGCCGCAAGATAGTTGAGTTTGCTAGATTTCAGGTAGACAGCGTTAGTATCGAGTCAAAGGCTTCCATCAAGTATCTGGGGGTCATGTTAGACAACAGGCTTAGCTTTCGTCCACACGTAGAGTATGTTAGCCAGAAAGCGGCAAAAATGCAGGCGGCCCTTTCAAGGATGCTACCAAACATAGGAGGACCAAGAGCAGGTAGACGCCTACTCCTCGCGAGAGTTGTAGCCTCCGTGCTGCTCTATGCTGCACCGATATGGGCATCAGCAGTCGCAAGCCAGAAAGGCCTCAGAAGGAAAATGTCAGTCCCCTACAGGCTAAGCGCACTCCGCACTATCTCTGGATTCCGGACGGTGTCGGACGAGGCGGCCACAGTATTGGCAGGCATGCTGCCGGTAGATATATTGGCCAAGGAAATGGAGAACATATTCAAAGCACGAATAGCGACAGGCGAAGCTGTCTCAATAGACGTCATCCGACGGTCGGAGAGAGCAAAATCAATGGCAACTTGGCAGGAGAGATGGAACACGGCGAACAAGGGGAGATGGACACACAAACTAATCCCCAATCTGGAGCAATGGATTATGAGACGGAACGGAGAAATTAACTTCCACCTAACGCAGTTTTTTACTGGACACGGCGGGTACAGGAAGTATCTCCACAGGTTCAGGCATGAGGACACCCCTGAGTGTCCGACATGCCCAAATTTGGACGAAGACCCGGAACACGTGCTGTACCAATGCTCGAGGTACAGAGACGCAGTAGGCTCTGTACCCCCACCTGAGGGACTAGTAACGTTCATGCTGGAAGGAGAGGACAACTGGAGGAATATAAGTCAGCTGATAATAGGCATCCAGAGGGATCTGAGACGATGCGAAAATGAGCGACGAATAATGGAGACTGCCTAAAATAGGCAACCCATCCCCGCGAAGTAATACTTTGCGGTGATCCCGCGGTGAATGTGGTGTGTGAGTGGGGGGTGAGTTTAGTACGTAGGTGTTGACGGAGTCAGCGAATCGTGCATACGGTTGGCCCGGGCCATCAGTATCTTACGAAGATTTTCACCTCCATGCCGTAAGCAAAAAAAAAAAAAAAAAAAAACACACACACAGACACACACACACAGAGACACACACACAGAGACACACACACACACAGAGACAGACACACACAGAGACACACACACACAGAGACACACACACACACAGACAGAGACACACACACACACACAGACGGAGACACACACACACAGACACACACACAGACACACACACAGACAGAGACACACACACACACACAGAGACACACACACACACACAGAGACACACACACACACACAGAGACACACACACACACACACACAGACACACACACACACACACAGAGACACACACACACAGAGACACACACACACACACAGAGACACACACACACACACAGAGAGACACACACACACAGAGACACACACACACACAGACACACACACACAGAGACACACACACACAGAGACACACACACACAGAGACACACACACACAGAGACACACACACACACAGACACACACACACAGAGACACAAACACAGAGACACACACACACAGAGACACACACACACACAGAGACACACACACACACAGAGACACACACACACAGAGACACACACACACAGAGACAGACACACACAGAGACACACACACACAGAGACACACACACACAGAGACACACACACACAGAGACACACACACAGACAGAGACACACACACACACAGACAGAGACACACACACACACAGACAGAGACACACACACACACAGAGACACACACACACAGACAGAGACACACACACACAGACGGAGACACACACACACAGACAGAGACACACACACACAGACAGAGACACACACACACACAGAGACACACACACACACAGAGACACACACAAACACACAGAGACACACAGAGACACACACAGACACACACAGACACACAGAGACACACACACACACACAGACACACACACAGACACACAGAGACACACACAGACACACACACAGAGACACACACACACACACACACAGAGACACACACACACACACAGAGACACACACACACACACAGAGACACACACACACACACAGAGACACACACACACACAGAGACACACACACACACACAGAGACACACACACACACACACAGAGACACACACACACACACACAGAGACACACACACACACACAGAGACACACACACACACACACTCAGCCGTGTGGTAAGCGGCCCATAGAATACTACCACAGCTAGTCATTGCTTGTCGTATGAGGCGACTGAAAATGACACGGGGATGTAAGTGCCCGGAGAGGTGCCTCTTGCAAGCGAAAAGATTCTGAACGCCATTAACCTGGAAATGGCCAGATCGATTCCGTTCCGTGGTAATTAAAGCAACTCGTGACCTCCGGTTGTGGCCAGGTATCCCTTGGGTAGGCGCTGCACACCCGTGACGCGCCTAGCTAACACGAGAAGGCGACTGAGACTGAGACCAGTAATGTCTCAGGCTGTGAACTCTGGAAAACCATACACGACTAGACGACCCCTGGGCTGACGGCCGACAGTATTCTAGCATCTCAGTAAGCGGAGTGAAATCCGGCCGAAATGACTGCTAGGCTAATGCTGTTACCGCCCCCGTCCCGTTAAAACATGGCAAATCTCCAAGCACGCTCCTCGTATCGTCGCCATTTAGTTGGCAGTATAGGTTCAGATGTAATATTCCTGATTAACGCGGATCTGGCTCTGAACACTCGACCCCATGAAGGCGGGTGTCAACCCTCGCATGGCCTCACTGCTTGCAAAGACAACCATGAGATTATAACGCGACTGTACAACGGACAAGGACAACGGCTTAGGAGTTGGGACCCATTAAAATGAGTAATATCCAGTAATATCCGGGAACTCGGGCACGAGATCTCAAAGCTGGTAGACATGCTCGAAGATGGCAAGCGACGCTCCATACACCAGCCCATGCGAGACTCAATAGAGAGCATCAGAGTGCTCTACGAGCTGGCGGCCATCCAGCTACACGACGAAGGAGCCAAGGAGGTAATTAGGACGCACCAGTCGTGTCAAACCTCGCCTCTTTTCAGGACGACGGTAGACGTCAAGCGGAAGCAGGCCACGGTACGGACGCCCCAAACTAAGCGAATCCGAGGGCCAGTCGGTAACCAGGCTACCGTAACAACGGTGCAGGAGACACCGAGCCCCAAAGCGGACGGCGACAAGTGGAAGGAGGTAACCCACAAAAAAAGAAAGGAGGTCACCCGGAAAAAGAGCAAGGGATTGCTTAAGGAAAAGACGCGACCGGATGCTATAGTCATCTCGGCAAAAGGTGAAGCGAGCTACTCAGAGATACTGAGAAAAGTTAAAGCCGATGAGAAACTGGGCGAGCTCGGAAAAGCGGTGTCAAAAATAAGGAGGACACAAAAAGGAGAACTGCTACTTCAGCTTAGGAATTCGGGAGAGAATACCACAGCATTTAGGAGCCTGGTGGGCGAAACGCTAGGCGAAAATGCAGAGGTCCGGACGCTGTCCCACCGAGTCTCTATTGAGTGCAAGGACCTGGACGAGATCACGACCAGAGAGGATATCTGCGAGGCGATGAGGGGTCAAATCCAAATATTGGACATAACCCCAG
>JAWNOR010000313.1:1942500-1947500 GCA_035045885.1 Drosophila borealis
GCGAGCCATACAAGCCTATCGCAGGAAGCGGCTGGGTGGCAAGTAAATGCGGAAAAGCGGCCATCTGGTCCCTCAACTCATCGCTCCAGGAAGTCAGAGCATCACACGAAGGATTCGTCAGAGCGAAAATTAATGGAATCACCGTTTACAGTTGCTACGGACCCCCAAGCTGGGAACTGCGGCGGTTCCAAAACATGCTGGAGGAAATATCAGAAGACGCTCGCAACAGAGCTCCCCTCGTCATAGCATGAGACTTTAACGCCTGGGCCATGGAATGGGAAGCAAGGAAACCAACGCGAGAGGGACCACCCTGCTAGAAGAGTTCGCGGCGATCGACCTGGGCCTTGCAAACGACGGGCAGGAGCTCACGTACTGCAAAGCCGGTAGAGGCTCTATTATAGACCTCACCCTGCTCAGCAGCTCACTCTATAGGCTAACCACATGGAAAGTCAGCAATGAATTCACATTCAGCGACCACCAAGCAGTACATTTCGAGATCCACGGGAGAGGACGGAGAAAACAGCAGCCCAAAACAACAGGCCCCAAATGGAAGGACAACTGCCTAGACAAGGAAACATACACGGATTCCCTACGCCATGCTCGATGGACTGGGGCCACGGAGACAGCAGAAGACATGGCACGGCAGCTTATGGAAAACATCTCGGACGCGTGCGACTTATCCATGCCCAGGAGGAAGCCAAACAGAAGAGGAGCACCTTGTTACTGGTGGAACGAGGAAATCAGCGACCTTAGGAAGGCCTGCCTACGCGCTAGAAGACGCTCCCAACGAGCCCGAGGCCGCCCAGACTTTGCATCTAGGCTGGATGACATGCGGGCAGCCAAGCGAGACCTCAAAAGAAGTATCAAACAAAGCAAATCCAGCTGCTTCCAGCAAATATGCGACGAGGCCGATGTAAACCCGTGGGGCACGGCGTATAAGGTAGTCACGAAGAAGATACGCAGCCAGCGAACAACCCGTGTGACCTGTCCTACCGCACTCGCCACTATAGTTGAGGCACTGTTCCCCCATCACCCAAGATTGGAGGTCGTCAGTCGCTCACGCAGCACGGAACTTGTGCAGCAGGTGTCGACAGACGAAGTGGTAGTGGCAAGCAAGAAGCTAGACGAAAAAAGGCTCCAGGACTAGATGGGGTGCCAAACAAGGCGCTAAAGTTAGCCATGCTGACGAAACCCGACGCCTTCGCCGAGACATACAATAGATGTCTGCAGGACGGTGTATTTCCCAAGAGATGGAAGCGACAGAAATTAATCCTCCTACCGAAAGGGGATAAGCCAATAGAGGAACCCTCGGGATACAGGCCAATCTGCCTACTGGACACTGGGGGGGGAGGGGGGCCGTGGTGGGAAGGGGGGGGGCATGAGGGGCGAGGGGGGGGGGGGGGGAAAAGAAGAGGGGGGGGGGGGGGGGGGGGGGGAGGGGGAAAGGGAGGGGGAGGAGGGGGGGGGGGGGAGGGGGGGGTATGGGGTAAAGGAGGGGGGGGAGGAAGGAGGGGGGGGAAAGGGGGAGAGCGGGGGGGGGGAGGGGGGGAAGGGGGGAGGCGGGGGGGGGGGGAGGGGGGAGGAGGGGGGAGAAGCGGGGGGGGGGGGGGGGGGGGGGGGGGGGGGGGGGGGGGGGGGGGGAAGAAGAAAAAAAAAAAAAAAAAAAAAGGGGGGGAAAAGAAAAAAAAAAAAGAAGAAGAAAGAAAAAAAAGAAGAGAGAGAAAAAAGAAAAAAAAAAAAGGAGAGAAAGAAAAAAAAAGAAAAGAAGAAAAAAAAAAAAAAAAAAAAAAGAAAAGAAGAAAGAAAAGAAAAAAAAAAAAAAAAAAAAAAAAAAGAAGAAAAAAAGAAAAAGAAAAAGAAGAGAAAAAGAAGGAGGAAAAAAGGGGGAGGGAGACACACACACACACACACACACACAAAAAAGGGGGGAGGGGGGGGGGGGGGGGGGGGGGAGGAGGGGGGCAACCCTCGCATGGCCTCACTGCTTGCAAAGACAACCATGAGATTATAACGCGACTGTACAACGGACAAGGACAACGGCTTAGGAGTTGGGACCCAACAAAATGAGTAATATACAAACCCCACAAACGAAGGAGAGCTGTGATGCTTTTGCAAAGAGCAGCAGAATGGTGAGATCACCAGTAGATGGAGCAACAGCCGTCCCCGCAGAGACGAACTCAGAGCGGACCAAACCACGGCAACTTAGAGCAGCTCAGCACTCCGGGAACTCGGGCACGAGATCTCAAAGCTGGTAGACATGCTCGAAGATGGCAAGCGACGCTCCATACACCAGCCCATGCGAGACTCAATAGAGAGCATCAGAGTGCTCTACGAGCTGGCGGCCATCCAGCTACACGACGAAGGAGCCAAGGAGGTAATTAGGACGCACCAGTCGTGTCAAACCTCGCCTCTTTTCAGGACGACGGTAGACGTCAAGTGGAAGCAGGCCACGGTACGGACGCCCCAAACTAAGCGAATCCGAGGGCCAGTCGGCAACCAGGCTACCGTAACAACAGTGCAGGAGACACCGAGCCCCAAAGCGGACGGCGACAAGTGGAAGGAGGTAACCCACAAAAAAAGAAAGGAGGTTACCCGGAAAAAGAGCAAGGGATTGCTTAAGGAAAAGACGCGACCGGATGCTATAGTCATCTCGGCAAAAGGTGAAGCGAGCTACTCAGAGATACTGAGAAAAGTTAAAGCCGATGAGAAACTGGGCGAGCTCGGAAAAGCGGTGTCAAAAATAAGGAGGACACAAAAAAGGAGAACTGCTACTTCAGCTCAGGAATTCGGGAGAGAATACCACAGCATTTAGGAGCCTGGTGGGCGAAACGCTAGGCGAAAATGCAGAGGTCCGGACGCTGTCCCACCGAGTCTCTATTGAGTGCAAGGACCTGGACGAGATCACGACCAGAGAGGATATCTGCGAGGCGATGAGGGGTCAAATCCAAATATTGGACATAACCCCAGAGAATATTAGCCTCCGTAAGTCGTATGGCCAAACACAAACGGCGACTATAAGACTACCAGCGGAAAGCGCGAAAAAGGCCCTCTCGGTAGGTTTCCTGAAAGTTGGCTGGGTCAACTCAAGAATCCGCGAGCGGATAAACATCACCAGATGTTTCAGATGCCTCGAGTTTGGACACCTTGCAAGACACTGCAAGAGTGAACTGGACAGATCGAATCTGTGCCGACGATGCGGAGGAAAGGACCATCTGGCTAAGGACTGCAAACAAGAGCCACAGTGCATGCTCTGCAAGGACAGGAAAAACGACCCCAATCACATTGCCGGTAGCGGCAGATGCCCCGTGTTTAGGAGCGCCCTGGCCAACAGAAAATGAAGTTTACACAGTTAAACCTCAACCACTGCGAGGCTGCTCAGGCCCTGCTGTCGCAAGCAACACGGGAGAGAAACACTGACGTCGCAATTATCTGCGAGCCATACAAGCCTATCGCAGGAAGCGGCTGGGTGGCAAGTAAATGCGGAAAAGCGGCCATCTGGTCCCTCAACTCATCGCTCCAAGAAGTCAGAGCATCACACGAAGGATTCGTCAGAGCGAAAATTAATGGAATCACCGTTTACAGTTGCTACGCACCCCCAAGCTGGGAACTGCGGCGGTTCCAAAACATGCTGGAGGAAATATCAGAAGACGCTCGCAACAGAGCTCCCCTCGTCATAGCAGGAGACTTTAACGCCTGGGCCATGGAATGGGGAAGCAAGGAAACCAACGCGAGAGGGACCACCCTGCTAGAAGAGTTCGCGGCGATCGACCTGGGCCTTGCAAACGACGGGCAGGAGCTCACGTACCTCGCCAGCAGAGCTCACGTATAGGCTAACCACATGGAAAGTCAGCAATGAATTCACATTCAGCGACCACCAAGCAGTACATTTCGAGATCCACGGGAGAGGACGGAGAAAACAGCAGCCCAAAACAACAGGCCCCAAATGGAAGGAAAACTGCCTAGACAAGGAAACATACACGGATTCCCTACGCCATGCTCGATGGACTGGGGCCACGGAGTCAGCAGAAGACACGGCACGGCAGCTTATGGAAAACATCTCGGACGCGTGCGACTTATCCATGCCCAGGAGGAAGCCAAACAGAAGAGGAGCACCTTGCTACTGGTGGAACGAGGAAATCAGCGACCTAAGGAAGGCCTGCCTACGCGCTAGAAGACGCTCCCAACGAGCCCGAGGCCGCCCAGACTTTGCATCTAGGCTGGATGACCTGCGGGCAGCCAAGCGAGACCTCAAAAGAAGTATCAAACAAAGCAAATCCAGCTGCTTCCAGCAAATATGCGACGAGGCCGATGTAAGCCCGTGGGGCACGGCGTATAAGGTAGTCACGAAGAAGATACGCAGCCAGCGAACAACCCGTGTGACCTGTCCTACCGCACTCGCCACTATAGTTGAGGCACTGTTCCCCCATCACCCAAGATTGGAGGTCGTCAGCCGCTCACGCAGCGCGGAACTTGTGCAGCAGGTGTCGACAGACGAAGTGGTAGTGGCAAGCAAGAAGCTAGACGAAAAAAGGCTCCAGGACCAGATGGGGTGCCAAACAAGGCGCTAAAGTTAGCCATGCTGACGAAACCCGACGCCTTCGCCGAGACATACAATAGATGTCTGCAGGACGGTGTATTTCCCAAGAGATGGAAGCGACAGAAATTAATCCTCCTACCGAAAGGGGATAAGCCAATAGAGGAACCCTCGGGATACAGGCCAATCTGCCTACTGGACACGGCGGGAAAGGTTCTGGAGAGGATCGTGTACAACCGACTAGTAAGGGTGGTTGAAGAGAAAGAGGCCCTGTCCAAACAGCAATACGGATTTCGTAAGGCTAGATCTACGGTAGACGCTATTAAGGCGGTGGTAGATATTGCTACTAAAGCAATAGAGGGTACCCGATGGAGGTGGGGAGAGATGGAGTACTGCGCGGTGGTTACGTTGGACATCCGCAATGCCTTTAACTCAGCAAGCTGGTCTCGAATACTGGAAGCCTTAG
>JAWNOR010000313.1:1952500-1953869 GCA_035045885.1 Drosophila borealis
TTATCTTCAGGAGACGATACGCAGCTACTTCACTGGAAGACTGCTGAAATACGACACCGCAGACGGCCCCACTACACATCAAGTGTCCGCTGGAGTGCCCCAAGGATCAGTTCTAGGACCCCTCCTCTGGAACATCATGTACGATGGCATCCTCCGACTGGAACTCCCGATCGATACAAGTATCATCGGCTTCGCGGACGACGTGGCCCTTGTAGTCGTCGGCAAGGAATTGAAGGACGTAGTGGAATCGTGCAACCACAGTATTGACCGTGTGCACCAATGGCTAGCAGCAGCTGGACTCGAGCTGGCTGCTCATAAAACAGAAGCGGTGTTAGTCAGCAGTCAAAAAAGAGTGGAAACAGCGCACATAAGAGTCGGCAGTGCGACAATAGAATCAGCAAGGGCGCTAAAGTACCTGGGTGTCATGCTAGACACAAGAATGTCGTTCAGAGAGCACTTGGAGTACGTGCACAAGAAAGCAGCAGAGTCCTGTCGAGCGCTATCCAGGATTATGCTGAACACACGGGGACCGAAACAGCAGAGACGCCGTCTCCTTATGACCGTAAACAGAGCGCTAATAATGTACGCGTCCCCCATCTGGAGCAGAGCAATGGCTGTTTCTAGCTACAGCCGGGGCGCACACTCTATATATCGCCTAAGCGCTCTTTGGGTCAGCTGTGCATTCCGGAACGTATCGGACGAAGCGGCGCTGGTTATCGCAGGAAAGGTCCCGCTAAATGAACTGGCAACAGAAGCTGTAGTTTGCTATAGAGCCCACGATGGAAGCAACACAGCAAACTCGTTTCGCACTGAGGCAAGGATGCAGAGCGTAGCACGATGGCAAGCACGCTGGGATCGCGCATCTAAAGGACGCTGGACGCATAAGCTTATCCCAAGCTTGGAAGCCTGGACAAATCGCAAGTATGGCAATACTAATTTTTATTTAACGCTACTTAAAGCGATTTGGCCACGACAACACAGACGAGTGTTCTTGGTGCGGCAGAGGAATCATAGAGGACGCCAATCACGTCATATTCGAGTGTGGACGTTTCGCAGCGAACAGACAGGAACTGGAGGACATCATGGGCAGACCTATCACGGTGGACAACCTGGTCACGAGCATGATAGAGACCGCACCAAAGTAGGACGCTGCCAGCACCTTCGCAGCAGAAGTAATGCGAGAACTCAGGAGAGTTGAGCGCAGCAGACGGAGAACCGCGGATATTTAGGTAGCAAGAACATGCCTGTGAAGCAATGCTTCGCGGCCGATCCGCAGGCAATCCACGCTACCTAAACAATACCCCAACTATAACCTAAGCTAAATAACTAAGCATAAATAATATAAATAAACTGAATACAAAAAAAAAAA